>CM053035.1:99909267-99949267 GCA_028564925.1 Lithobates sylvaticus
AGGAGGAGAGCACAGACAGAGCAGAGCGATAAATTATCTGTCTGATGTCCAATTAGCAGGCTGGGGATGGAAAGAAGCTATCATGGCATGCCTATAGTCTATAAAGGATCGTTTACATCAATTTTTTAAGAGTGAATGGCTGCAAGTGGTGAACACAGCGATGTTCTGAATAACAGAGCTGTGTAAGGCTGGCCATACATTATACAATTTTCTTGTAGATTTCCCAAAGCCATATAATATGAGGTCAAACCTAAACACTTCCAGTTTGTATGTAATCAGGCAGGCCCTTGTACTATATAGTTTAAGGTAAATCTAAAGGAAATTGAATAAGAAAATTGTATAATGTATGGCCAGCTTAAATCTTAAGACTGGAAATAAATATTCTAAAAAAATACATATAAATGCATATTCTTTGGTAGGTGAAATCACTTCCTTTTTATATGTACGGTAGTTTATCAATGTAATTAATAAGTTAATGGTCACCAGAGATTGTCAGTCATTATTTTATTTTTATTTTTTTTTATGTATTTGTTTTTGTGATTAGCTATCGAAGGTATGTGAGGTTTGATGATTGAGCGCGGATTACGATTGCCATGCTTCATATAGGTCATTGAGATGGCAGCCATTTCTTAGAAAATGTATTGTGTGTGACGTAGGCGGGTTATATGTGCAGATACTTGTGTTCTATGGAACTTCCTGGAACACATGAATGTGGTTTGTGGGCCTCCAGCAATGGATGACCTGAAAAGCCGGGTGTCATCTACTTTAAAGGAGAAACTGCTTGGATTGAGGCGAGATCTAACTTTTATTTCTGGCTGCCTTGAGAAGTTTTGAATTTGAAACATTTTTTTATATTGAAAGGGAAATTCTGCTATGAATAATTTAAAACTAAAACGGCCACATAACTGTGCAGAAATGAACAAGGAGATTTTCCTTCTAGGGCTGTCACAAAGAAGCATTTTAGAGGAAGGTATAGTGTGATTTCTGTCAGCGTGCATTTTGACGTATTATTGCAAATATATGTCTGGGCAAAAAAGAAAAGAGAAAAAAATTCAGTACATCTGCAATAAATGCAAATTTTGCAGGGTACATTTAAAAATGCTGCAAGGAAACCACCTGATGATCTGCAAGAAATCCAGTGTGCCCCGAACTTCCTGTTGACTCGACAACACACAGCCTCTGCTGCACTGGTATCCTACACACTGGCCCGCCCCTTTCATTCATTGGAGGCTCAGCATCACCTGTTGTCCCTTCATAGGAAGGTCTGCATGCAAATACAGAAACAAGAGAATATAGGCACATGGGATTAATACCTTCAAAAAACAATAAGTATAAATGTTAAATGAGGTAGGGTAAATATTGAATACAAAGGGGCTGTAATAAAAAGTTTATTTCAGTGTTAAATTGTCCGTGGTTCAGGGAAACCATAAGGAATTAAATACAGTCCATACACCTGGACTATCTTTCCTCAAGAGGTGAAGCAAACTCTGTAACCGTGAGAACGAAAAAGAAAAAAAAGAAACCCGCTCGCTCATCCATTTCATCCTCCTGGGAGCCAAGATCACTATAGCCCACGCATGGAAATCGCCCTCGGTCTCATTCTGCCGCGCTAAACAAAAAATTTTGTGGATAATGTCGCAAGAAAAAATTGCCCACTCCATACTGGATTCCGCAGACAAGTTCCACCTCATTTGGGAACCATGGGCACATTATACAGGTATCTCGCTAATCCTCTTATGAGAAGGCGCTGACAATCACTTGACTATAGTAGCACACATTCCCCATCTCCTCTCCGCGAGGGTCCCCTTCTGAATCTTCCCCTCCCCCCTCTGTCTACACCTCCTCTTCTTTCCCACTTCTCTCAAACTTCTTCTTTCTCTTCTCTCACTCCTTCAACTACTACTTGAAGGGTCCTGGACTGCATAGGGACCCAGTTTAGTTATTTATGTTCAATATGTTTTGAAGCTAGAAGGTAAGGAAGGGCAGCCCACTTGGTAGTAAATGGTAGTCATAGCTTCTCCAGGCCATCTCTTATCCACCCCCCTGTTAAATGGGGGATCGGGAACAGGACCGCTGCGGCATACTCGCCCCAGATAAAGGTGAGCATCCCGCCCTAGGGAGCAGTATCTCCACTCTCAATCTCTGGCAACACCAGAGAAGCTGGTCCTTGACCCTCCCACGCACAGCAAGATCCCTCTGGGGGTGCGTGGGGAGTTGGGGAACAGACGCTGACCCTAAGTTCTCTGATACTTCCCTAGGTGCTTTTCTTCTCAGCCCAGTGGTAATGAAGCCTAGAGTTCTAGATTGGGTATCGTCCCCCTTGTCACTCTTTCTGTGACCCGTTTGTAGAACATACCTCTACCAGTGAACTATTGATCGCTTCTATCTGTAAGCTGCTGTCTGTACTGACCACCTAGGGGACACTTTGGTTATTTTGTTCACTTTTTATAACTTTGTATCGTTCCTATTTACAATAAAATTTTGAAAACTAAAAAAAAAAAAGAATAAAAGGTCCTCTATAGACTTGGATGACGTTTAATTACTCGGGATTAGAGCAACTTGCATGTAATCAGAGGTTATAAAGCTCCAAGGTATGGATCCTGCAGTGAGGGCTCATCAGTGTGGAATCGTGATAGTGGGTACACCACGATCCGGTGTAGGGAGAAAGGGAGCCAGCCAATGTCAGCCTACTAATAGCAATCCAGTGGGCTGGGGAGTTCTGTAGAATGCACCGTCTGTGTGACGTCATCACGGGGGGAATGCAGCGCTTTTCTGAGCATGCGCAAAAGAAGTGGAGATTTTATCAAGGGTGGATGTGACAGGGTGACAACGCTTGAGCAGTTAGGAGACAGTTGTCATCCCATAACGGAGAGTGCCAGAACAAAGACCTTCAGGGCAGGATCATCAGGTTAAACTGCAGATTTAAAAAGATTTCCCCCGTAATTGTGACAACCCAAATTTTGGGATTTACTTTCCGTGATAAACCGGACAAGTAGGGTGAAAAAAAGACTCAAAGTTCTAACATTGAAAGCTTTTAGTTGGCTTTGGACTTCTTATTAACCATGATGTACTACAAGTGTTCAGGTAGAAGATGGGACAAGGGATTTTTGTGTACCAAAAACCGATGTTAAAAACGTATTGCATTACGCCGTGTACACATGAGCGGATTTTTTATCGGAAAAATCTTGGATGTTTTTTCTGACGGAATTCTGCTCAAGCTTGGCTTGCATACACACCGTCACACAAAGTTCGCTGAACTTTCGACAGTCAAGAACGCGGTGACGTACAACACTACAACGAGCCGAGAAAATTAAGTTCAATGCTTCCAAGCATGCGTCAAATTGTTTCCGAGCATGCGTAGGAATTTTGCGCGTCGGAATTGGTACAGATGATCGGAATTTCGGATCGAAACTTTTACCGACGGAAAAATTGAAATTGTTTTTTGCCCAGTACTGCTACCCAAAAATGGGGGGTTATAAAATTTTGTGCCACATCCAATATTGGAAAGATAGGAAAGGGGGATCCCCTATGTGGTGGACTTTTAAGGCACACAGTTTTTTACCCAAAAGAAGATTTTGAGATTAGTATATTTGTAAACAAGTAGAAAGACCAGACCGAAAAATAGAGAACATGCTCTCAATCTCTTGCTAGCTGGAATTCCGCCAGCAAAAGTCCGATGGAGCATACATGCGGTCGCATTTTCGGACCAAAAGCTCTCATCGGACTTTTGCTGGCGGAATTTCCGATCCTGTGTACGCAGCATTACTTTTTTTTTTGCCTCCTGTTCTCCTTGCAAATGTTTACAGCGTATCACAGGATCAGCTTCTAGAGCTACAGATCCTTGGGCGAGCACCATTCTTGGCTTCTGCATTCATACACATTATTGATCGGAAAGTTTGACTTCTGTTATTATATATCACACAAAGGGAACCTTCTTATGGAGGGATATCTTCCAATCCCATGACCAGACAAATATATTCACAAGATTCCAAGTCATTGCCACCCTAAAGAAACAGACAAACAACAAATAATCCCACAGACAGGAAGAAAAACATATATCCTGGCAGAGTCGGGGGGCATATCTAATGCAAATCAGACTTGGCAAAGGATTTGTCTACAGTTTATGGTCCATTTGCAACTCGCTCTGCGTGAAATTTGGACAGGCAGCTGGAACGGTTTTGCACCTTTTCTACAACAGGTTTCCGTCTGTACCTAAAATAGTTTTTCCAATTAATCGTAAAGACTCCTAAGAAGTGGTCAAGGGCATGTACTTTATCTTCTGGTATGTCTAGCTCGTGGTCCACAACACTGCTCCTGTTATGAAGTTATGTCTCCCATTTTGGAATCCCCTCTTCAGATTATGGCCTTAGCCATGGGACTTAGATTCTAGGGAAAAAAAGCGTTAAATACAGGGACTGTCCCTAAAACAGTACAAATCCTGAGCAACTGTGTTATATATGTGAAAATATTAAAATCGTTGTTAAAGCTTGCAGAACTCCAAACAAAAAAACAAACTAAAAATGAATAGCCCCTTAAAAGATAAAATAAAAAACAGCTATTGCTGCAATAATCAGATTATATCCAGAGATTTCCCTACAGTACCTTTTTTCTGCCACTAGCTGTCCCCTAGTCTCTTTGCCTGCATCATTCAACCCACTTCCCTTGATTCAGGGCTGTCCCACACCCACCCCAGCCTGTGACTGGACAATGAAATGAGAAGCAGCACAGAAATGAGCTCATCTTTCTGGATTTAACGATCTATTAATATCTACACAGCTGCATTCATTTGTGTCTTTTATATCATCATAGGGTTCAACTTTAAAACTGAACTCCAGTTTAAAAAAAAAAAAAAGTCAATTAAGTTATGTATTCATAAAAAATAATTGTATTTTTAAATGCAGTTACTAGGAATGCATAGTTTGTTAACCGCTTCAGCCCCGGAAGATTTTACCCCCTTCCTGACCAGAGACCTTTTGGCGATTCGGCACTGCGTCATTATAACTGACAATTGCGCGTTCATGCGACATTGCACCCAAACAAAATTTATGTCCTTTTTTTCCCCACAAATAGAGCTTTCTTTTGGTGGTATTTGATCACTTCTGCGGTTTTTATTTTTTGCGCTATAAACAAAAAAAGAGCGACAATTAAAAAAAAAAAAAAGCGCGTTATTTTTTACTTTTTGCTATAATAAATATCCCCCAAAAATATTTTAAGGAAAAAAAAAAAGTTTTTTCCTCCCTTTAGGCCGATATGTATTCTTCTACATATTTGTGGTAAAAGATCGCAATAAGTGTATATTGATTGATTTGCGCAAAAGTTATAGCGGATAGTAGGGGATAGTTTTATGGCATTTTTATATTTTTTTCTTTATTAGTAATGGCAGCGATCTGCAATTTTTATTGGGACTGCGACATTATGGCGGACACATCAGCCAATTTTGACACTATTTTGGGACCATTGTCATTTATACAGCGATCAGTTCTATAAAAATGCACTGATTACTGTGTAAATGACACTGGGGGCGATGAAGGGGTTAATTGTGTCCTAGGGGGTGATTCTAACTGGGGGGATGGGCTTCAAGTCACATGACAGCGATCACTGATCCCGATGACAGGGAGCGGTGATCTCTGTCATGACACAAGCCAGAATGGGGAAGTGTTTACATAGGCACTTCCATGTTCTGAGGCTCCCTGACACAATCGCCAGGAGATCGAGTCCGCTGGTCCCACGATCACGCTGTACGCGGTGGGCGCGCGCCTGCTATCCCTGGCTCTTAAAGGGGATGTACAGGTACCCCAATTTGCCCACCGCTGCCATTTTGCCGATGTATATCGGCGTGCAGCGGTCGGCAAGTGGTTGTAAAGTCCGAATGTTTTTTTTTTTAGCTTTTATGCATTAAGATAAAAAGCCTTCAGCCTCCCTAATAACTTTCCGGAGCCCCATCTCTGTCCAGCAATGTCCACTAGTGTCTCGGCCATCCGGGACTCTCCCTCCTGATTGGCTAAGACACAGCAGCGGCGCTATTGGCTCCTGCTGCTGTCAATTAAAGTTAGCCCATCAGGAGAGAGGGGGCGGGGCAGAACCACAGCTGTGTGTCTGAATGGACACACGTAGCTGCAGCTCAGCTTGGGTGCCCCCATAGAAAGCTGCTTGCTGTGGGGGCACTGAACAAAAGGGAGGGACCTGAGAAGAGAAGGATCTGGGCTGCTCTGTTGCCGTGGATTTTCACAGAGCAGGTAAGTATAACATGTTGTTTTTATAGAAAAATAAAATTTTACAATCACTTTGTCACTTACTGCACAGCAGCACTCAGGCTGCATTCACACCTGAGCGTTTTGTCGCCTGAAGCTACAAAACGCTAGAGGTGAAAAAATACATTATTCTCTATGGAGATGGTTCACATCTCCACTGCAAAACGCCTGAAGCCCTACGCATGAAGCTCAAACATGTTCCGGACCCTTTTTTGTCGCGCAAATCGGGCAGATTTGGGCATTTTTATTCTTTTTACATTGGTGACCTTTTGCTCTGCACAAAATTTGCGGCAAAACGCAGTAAAAAACGATGCGAATCGCGGTAAACGCCACAAAAAACGCCGCAAAAAACGTTTTCGTGCGATTTTCTGCCTGAAAAGCTATGCTTAGGTGTGAATGCAGCCTCAGACTGGTAGAGGGAGATGCAGTACAATGTGCCAGTCCAGTAGAGAAACCTAAGTTGACCAATATGGCTGTGTTGTCTGGCAGGGGCTATATAAATAAGGACTAGCTGTATAGAAAAACGGATCATTTGACATTTGTATGTCCATGGTGTATTTATCTGTTTCCCTGGAGTTCAGCTTTAAGAGCTCCTTTCATGGAGAATATTAGATCACGTATCTTACAAGTGCACTAATACAGCTACAATCACCGTATGCATTTATATTAATCCTGAACCTGATTACGTCCCTAAAATAGTTTTTTATTTTCCATCTGCAGGTGGCAATAAAGATTATTGACAAGTCTCAGCTAGACGCTGTAAATTTGGAGAAAATCTACCGGGAAGTAGAAATAATGAAGATGCTGGATCATCCTCATATTATCAAGCTTTACCAGGTAAGTCCATTGACCTGTATGAGACCAAATTGAAAACCAATGACAATTCAGATGTAATATTATAATACAGGATTTATATCGTGCCAACAGTTTACGCAGCACTTTACAATATAAGGGGGGCAGTACAATTAACACACAGTTCAATACAGAAGGAATAAGGTTGTGGAGCTTACAATCTAAAGGGAGGGGGAGGTGATACACAAGGTAATAGTCACTTGCCACGGATTACAGGATTCTTTGTGTGGTTCTGAAAATGTTCTATTTTCCACGTCAGGCACACATTATTCTGCACACTATTTACGGATGATGAAATGTTTTTCATCCAGGACGCAGAGGTTTTTTAGGGACAAGACCTTTAAGACACGTTGAAAGAATGAACACGCATATATCTGACACACATTAGTCATAGAGATTAAGTGACCGTTACATATATTTATACATGAGCTGAAAGTAAATGAGAGATGGTAATCACTTCCATGGTATTGCTCTCCGATTTGCATTATTTTTTATTTTATTACAGGTACTTTATATAGCGCCATCGATTTACGCAGCACTTTTACATATGTATTGTACATTCACACGAGTCCCTGCCCTCAAGGAGCTCACAATCTAAGGTCCCTAACTCGCATTCATACATACAAATACTAGCGACAATTTAGACAAGAGCCAGTTAGCCTACCAGCATGTCTTTGGTGTGTGGGAGGAACCTGGAGAACCCAGAAGAAACCCACACAGATACAGGGAGAACATGCAAACTCCAGGCAGGTAGTGCCATGGTTGGGATTCCAACAGACGACCCTAGTACTGCAAGGCAGAAATACTAACCACTTTGCCACTGTGCTGCCCATATGCTTAGTGAGATATTTAATTTATATTTTCACAAAATAGGACAATGCTAAGTTCTGATTTTTTTTTTAAAAATGGCCCAGGAATAGGAGATAACAAAGTTATAGCAAAATGTTAAAGTAGGAGTACAACTTAAAACTAACTTTAAACCTACTCGCAGCAACATTCTTAGACTAACCTGCTACTTTACTTTTGCAAGTTATGCGAGTTATTGCGCTTTCCTTGAGTTATATTGGTGGGCTAATTTCAGTGTATTATAAATACACCTCTGTTCCTTGAGTTCAAATTCTTGAGTTATAATGGTGGGCTAAGGTGAGTGTTCTGTAAATACACCTCCTTTTCCTTGAGTTCCAATTCTTGAGGTACAGTGGATATAAAAAGTCTACACGCCCGTTAAAATATCAGGTTTCTGTGATGTAAAAAAATGAGACAAAGATAAATCTTTAGAACTTTTCCCATCTTTAATTAGACCTATAAAACGTACAACTTTTGGGGGGGGGGGGGGTTGGGGTGAAAATTAAAACAATATAATGTGGTTGCATAAGTGTGCGCACCCTCTTATAACTGGGGATTTAGCTGTGTTCAGAATTACGCAATCACATTCAAACTCATGTTGAAGTGGTTGTTAAGCCACTCTAACCTGTTAACACCATCAGCACTGCCTCCTATTGTAGTATCCCCCTCTGTGTGTGATTTATAAAAATAAATGCTGCAAATACCTAATTTCACTGCCAAGATTGTGATCACATGACAATTCCTGAGATTCCTCTGCTGATGTCAGTCTGGAGGAGAGAGCTGGCCAGTCATGTGATCGCAATCTCGGCTTTTAAATTAGGTATTTACAGCATTTTATATTTATAAATCATTCACAGAGGGGGGGACACTGCAATAGGAGGCAGTGCTGATGGTGTATACAGGTTAGTGTTGAGAGCAGCAGGAGGGGGGAGGGGCGGCTCACACACAGAGAGGGGGAGGAGGACACAGGAGCAGAGAGGAGAGCAGATAGCAGGCTGCTGATGACAGAGGCACGTAAACTGACCACGGTGTCTGGTATCAGCAGCTATGATATACCGTGGTCAGTTTACAGAGGGGTGGGGAGAAACTGTCAGGATCAGCCAGGTTTTTTAGGTGTTACAGGGGGCCAAATGACACAGGACAAGCACTGTGTCCATATAACATGCTTTAAAGGAGCAAGATCCATTTTTTTTTTGTTGGGGTTAACAAACGCTTTAAGTACACACCTTCCATCATTTATAGTGCCTCTAATTAACCCAAAATAAAGTTCAGCTGTTCTATTAGGTCTTTCCTGACATTTCCGTAGTCGCATCCTACAGCAAAAGCCAAGGTCCGCAGAGAGCTTTCAAAGCATCAGAGGGATCTCATTGTTAAAAGGTATTAGTCAGGAGAAGGGTACAAAAGAATTTCCAAGGCATTAGATATACCATGGAACACAGTGAAGACAGTCATCAAGTGGAGAAAATATGGCACAAAAGTGACATTACCAAGAACTGAACATCCTTCCAAAATTGATGAGCAGAAAACTGGTCAGGGAGGCTGCCAAGAGGCCTACAGCAACATTAAAGGAGCTGCAGGAATATCTGGCAAGTACTGGCTGTGTGGTACATGTGACAACAATCTCCCGTAATTCTTCATACATCTGGGCTATGGGGTAGAGTGGCAAGACGGAAGCCTTTTCTTATGAAGAAAAACATCCAAGCCCAGATAAATTTTGCAAAAACACATCTCAAGTCTCCCAAAAGCATGTGGGAAAATGTGTTGTGGTCTGATGAAACCAAGGTTGAACTTTTTGGCCATAATTCCAAAAAGATATGTTTGGCACAAAAACAACACTGTACATCACCAAAAGAACAACCTACCCACAGTGAAGCATGGTGGTGGCAGCATCATCCTTTGGAGTTGTTTTTTTTTTAGCTGGAACAGGGGCCTTAGTCAAGGTAGAGGGAAATATGAACAGTTCCAAAAACCAGTCAATATTGGCACAAAACCTTCAGGCTTCTGCTAGAAAGCTCAACGTGAAGAGGAACTTTATCTTTCAGCACGACAATGACCCAAAGCATACATCCAAATCAGCAAAGGAATGGCTTCACTAGAAGAAGATTAAAGTTTTTTTGGAATGGTCCAGCCAGAGCCCAGACTTGAATCTGATTGAAAATCTGTGGGGTGATCTGAAGAGGGCTGTGCACACTTATGCAATCATATTATTTTAGATTTTTACTTCCCTCCACCTAAAAGATTTCGGTTTGTTTTTCAACTGAGTTGTACAGTTTATAGGTCACTTTAAAGGTGGAAAAAGTTCTGAAATGATTTATCTTTGTCTCTCTTTTTTTTTTTTTTTTACATCACAGAAACCTGACCTTTTTAACAGGGGTGTGTAGACTTTTTATATCCATTGTGTAATGGTGGGCTAAGGTGAATGTACCGTAAATACACCTCGGTTCCTAGAGTCCTAATTCTTAAATAACGTTGGCCTAATTTAAGTAAATATACCTATATTCCTTAAGTTCTAATTCTTGAGTTGTAATGCTGGGCTAAGGTGAGTGCTCTGTAAATACCTCTGTTCTTTTAGTTAAAATCCCAGTCTATTCCTGGAAACTGTCTCTTTTTGCCTCTTTGCTTACCAGCCCATTGGAGGTTTACAGAAAATGCTGGACACCCAGAACGATGAAGACTGATGTGTTTGTGAAGTAGTTGTGGCTTACTCTATCTCCTTTCAAATTCAAAGCCTGGAGTTAGCCTTTAAAGTGAACCTGTCAATTTGTCCTTCATGGGTAAAGCACAAATACACTTTAACTCCACTTATTTGCTCGCCTAACCTCCGCTGCCAAGGCTACGTGCCGTTTCCATGTATGTTTACAATACAAGGGCAAAGGGAGCCAGAGGACAAAGACATCTACAAGTGCTTTGTTTAAGAATGTAAACCATTAAGTTGGCACACCAGGGCTGGGGTATGAGAGTTATCTATGCACTACATCCATTCCACCCCTCTCTTATGAATACCATGTAGTGGAATTATTAGTACTGCATTTATGCAAAATGCCCAGGTGTCTCATGAGAAAAGGGATTTCCTTTACTCAAATCCATTCTTCTTGTTATGATGACATTGTAAGCAATGTAATCTGGCCAGATAATACATTGCTTACACTTCTATAGTGGTTACATTTAATCAACTCATTACTGGTACGATGTCTGGTGCCCCGAATTTCTCCAAACCCTACTTGCGTAACATGTCATAGGGGCCAAATTTCCCAATCACCAATTGTACTACATTGATTTTCTTGCTGTATTTTCCTGATTATCACTTTTATTAGTAGTAGTAATAATGTACAGGGTAGGGTTGAGAGAGACTTACTGGTTATTACCCAGTTTAGGGGCTCCCAGGGTACTCTGCAGGGTATGTAAAAAAACTGCAAGTGCTGGTACTTTAGGTGCTGATTTTACAAGTCTACCTACAGAAAATAATCTTTAAAGTGGACTTAAATTCTTTTTAATAGGCTAAGTAACATCAACTTTTTACTGACCTAGGCTTAAAAAATGAAATTGTAATAATTACTTTCTGGAATTGCATCACTGTATTTTTTAAATGAAGTATTAGCCCCGGTTCACATTGTTGCGGCTTATGCAACTTGCGACACAAAGATAAGTCAAAATCAAATTATTCCAATAAGTGCCATTTTAATCAATTCGACTCAAGTCGCAGCAACAAAAAAATGTTACTGCACTACTTTTCTGCGACTTTGGTGTGCCATAGACGGTAATGTTGAATACAAAGGATGCAAGGAAGCCGCAAGCAAGTCACAAGATTTTACGGAGACGCAGCAGTGTGAACCGAGCCTAAGACTTGTTTTGTCATTTTACAGAACACTGACGATCATTTTTGTATGAATTCATTAGGTTATGGAAACCAAAAACATGCTTTATCTAGTGACAGAATATGCCAAAAACGGGGAGATCTTTGGTAAGTTCCTTGATTTATTATCCCTTTATATCTGTGTGGTGCCATCCATGTGTATATCTGTGTGGTGCCATTCATGTGTATATCTGTGTGGTGCCATTCATGTGTATATCTGTGTGGTGCCATTCATGTGTATATCTGTGTGGTGCCATCCATGTGTATATCTGTGTGGTGCCATCCATGTGTATATCTGTGTGGTGCCATTCATGTGTATATCTGTGTGGTGCCATCCATGTGTATATCTGTGTGGTGCCATTCATGTGTATATCTGTGTGGTGCCATCCATGTGTATATCTGTGTGGTGCCATCCATGTGTATATCTGTGTGGTGCCATTCATGTGTATATCTGTGTGGTGCCATCCATGTGTATATCTGTGTGGTGCCATCCATGTGTATATCTGTGTGGTGCCATTCATGTTTATATCTGTATGGTGCCATTCATGTGTATTTACCTTGCACACTCCTTCGGAGACATGAAGCACATTCTGTGAGGTAAATGCTCCATTGTTTATCATTTTATGATTATGACTTGTAGCTCCAGGTGTTCCTAACCTGACAGCACATAATCTGCAAGAAATGTGTAGTTTATTGCTTTAAAAGGATCAAAAACGAGAACTAGATGTTTACTGCTTGTATATTTTCATTAACGTGGTTGTAAACCTCTATGACAGGGATGTGCAATTAGCGGACCTCCAGCTGTTGCAGAACTACAAGTCCCATGAGGCATAGCAAGACTCGGACAGCCACAAGCATGACACCTAGAGGCAGAGGCATGATGGGACTTGTAGTTTTGCAACAGCTGGAGGTCCGCTAATTGCATATCCCTGCTCTAGGATAAAAAAATGAACAGAGCATATCCGTCTATAGTGTGTACTAGCCTCAATCCAAAGCGCCTAGTTTGATTTATGTTTCCTCTCTCTTCCTTCTGCTATGTGCAGATTAAACCAACACCCCAGAATCCTGAGAGATGGACCCATCTACCCCATTAGTCAGTCTTTTGACTAAAATGTAATTTTAGTTTTAGTCGTATTTTAGTCACCTAAATTGTTTTAGTTTTAGTCGACTAGTGTTAATTTTGTCAACGAAAATATTTTAGTCGACAAAATGAACACTGTAATGCAGGGCATCTTGATATAAAAAAAACATTGATTTACTGAAGGCAAATAGTCCGTTCACTTGGCAGAAGTTGCATCATGCAAGGGAATTTTCCCCAGAGTTTAGTGAATGTGGTAAAATTTCACATCGCAAAGAATATCCAATCATGTGGAAGAGAAATTAAAAAAAATAAAGAAATACCAGCAGGTTACCTGAGAGGTAGATGACAACAGAGCTTTACCTCATTCACTAAGCTCTGGGAAAAATCCCCTTGCAACCTCTACCTCAACCTTTGACTTTAGTAAATTAGCCCCATTTAATGCCCATGCCTTAAAACGACAAAGAATGTGAATGGGGGTTAAAGTTTGGGACATATGTATACTCCGCTGGTCTTCTGCAACAGTAACTGCTGTCACTTTGACTTTGGATATGAATGGCAGTAAAGCTCAGCCTTTAGTACAAGTGATTTACCTGTTTACAAGAGACTTTAGTCTTCCATGAAATTGTTGATGAATGCTTCTTGTACAGACGTCAGTGGAAACTTTCTTTTTTTTTGTGACTTCTGGGTGTTTTCCCAAGAAATCCTCTGTTATACTGTGCCAAGAAGAAAGGGTCATTTTCCATGCCCAATAGCCCTCTGAAAAGGTTTCTGCTTGTTTTCTAGCATGATCGCACTTCATCTGAGAGATCCAGGAAGCTCTAATGACGTTGCTCCCTACCTGACTAATTCATTCCGGCCTAATTGTTTTAGCATTTGCTTCCTGTTCTTCTGAGCTTGGAAAGCGGGATTTTCTGAGCTTGACCTTGGATGATCATCAGAACTTTCTTTAAACTAGTGGATTTCCTAGAATTTCTGGAAGGAGCTCTGCTTTACTTTGAATGCGAAGATTCTAAGGTGCATGTCAGTGATATTAGAAAGTTTGTCTTGCCCTAATGCAGTTGGGTTGATTCACTAAAGGCAAATAGCCTGTTCACGTTGCAAGGGCATTTTTCCCAGAGCTCAGTAAATCAGCCATGCAATATGATTTTATATATATATATATATATATATATATATATATATATATATATATATATATATATATATATATATATATATATATATATATATATATATATATATATATATATATATAATATATATATATATATATGTGTGTGTGTGTGTGTGTGTGTGTGTATATATATACCCTGGCTTTCGGGTCTTCAGGGAGTTCCGTCGGAGATCCGGTGACGTCACGGACATCAACGTCACCGGACTCCTCCCCCCTTCCCCAAGTGCCTCCGTCTGCTAATGAGGGGAAGGGGGGAGGAGTCCGGTGACGTTGATGTCCATGACACCGGACAGTGATGGTAAATATGGATGCGGTTAACTGGGATCATGTCTGCTTCCAGAAAATGTAAACACTCTGGTATGTCTGCGTGACTGGTTGAAGTGATGCCTACTTGCCTACTATAAAGTGACTGACAGTCAATATACTAGATATGTTTTATAATTAAAGTTAAACTAACTTTCTACGTTTTTCTTAAAGTTTAATAAAAAAAATTACTTACGTCAGTGCTATAGTTTAAATTTAAAATGTATTTGTGTGAACTGTGAAGTTAAGTCATGGATTGTGAAAACTAACTAGTGTCGAGTGATTGTATATAGTGTATACCACATTTACCACTGACTAATGCAGAGTTGCAATGCAAGGAGATCAGCTAAAAGTAGCTGGATCTGTATGTGCATTATAATTAATCGATTTAAAAAAAAAAAAAAACGATTAATCGAACACGATAATATATATTTATTTGCGCATGTATGGTTATTCTTTGCAAAGTGAAGTTTCACCACATTCACTAAGCTCTGGGGAAAATCCCCTTGCACAGTGCAACTTTCTTTTCAAAATGAACAGCCTATTGGCCTTTAGTAAATGTATCCCAGTATGTTCTGTCACTAAAACTGTTTTATTAGGTGGCTCCAGGATGCTACTGTTCAATTTCCAGCATTCAGAATTTGGGAGGCACTTCACCATAGCAATGTGTGGGCAAAGCCAAAAGGGTACGTGGTCTTAAAGTGGTTGTAAACCCTAGGACAAAAAAAACAACCTGCAAGACAAAGGCATAATGAGCTAGTATGCATAGCATACTAGCTCATTATGAATTACTCACCTGTGTTCAAAGCCCCTGCAGCCGTCCTCATACGTCCTCATACACCGCTCCAGCGGCCGACATTGCTCCCGGAGTTACTTCCGGGTATCGCAGCCCCCGGCGCTGTGATTGGCCGGAGCCGTAATGACATCACTCCCACGCATGACGTCACTCCCGCGCATGACAGCCGGTCCCTGCAGCTAAAGCCATGGGCATGTGCCCTGTGAGGAACAGCCAAGGTCCTAAACTGGGTTGCTTGGCCTTGACATACTAGAGAGGATTTTTGATACAGATTACAGTGCATAATTGGTATTGTATATGATATCAAATAAAATCAGATACCTTTAAAAGAGTGCAGTATGCTCCTGCTTTGCAAAAATACTGGCATGTATGTTGCCAAATATTTCAATTTTTTTTTTATATTTATTTTTAATATGTTTAAACATTTTATTGCTTGGGCGCCGCTCGCATGACGCAGGAGGTATCCAACTACCATGCAGGCTCGGTTCACCAGGGAAAGTGTCAGATGTTTGTATGGGAGCCACAGTTTCCACATTTTGAGGAGTTTATCATAGTTGTTGGTAGGAGTGCGAGTTATACATTAATAAAGAAGAGTAGATAAAAGGGGTGTTGGCGCTGTTCAAAGTAAAAGATGTAAAATATATATGTATATAAGTGATAAAACCTAAAACCTACAGTGAATATAAAACGTGGATAGCGATTCCATGTGGTAAAAATACATAAAAAGAAGGTGCTATAAAAGTAGGGTGAGATAAAAAGCACATAGGTACATAGGTTTCAGGGTGTCCCAAACAACAACAGCTCAGGGTACAAATAGAGAGCACATAGGTTTAGGGGTGTCCCAAACAACTACTAATGTACTGTGAACCTGAGTATTAACAGGTGTTTATAAAAATGACATCTATTAAAAAATATTGCTTATAAACAAAGTGCAAGTGCATACATATAATCTGTGCAACAAAATGCATGTGCATACATATAATCTTTGCAACAAAAGAAATAAAGAGGCTCAGATTAAGATCAATCAGGTGTGCTACCAATATAGATATGTGGACGGCACGATAAACATAGGAGTGTGGGGATAATGATCCAATAAATATTCGTATTGCTGGGTGCTATTATGGGAAGTGAATTAGATTCAGTAAGTCTATATTGGTCATATATACACCACTTCACATCGCCCAGACTAACATAAAGTCCACCATATAATGTATATGGGACAGTGTAGAAAGAAACAGTCCGTGTTTTAAATGCAGTAAATGAATTTCAATCTGGTGAAGAAGGTTGATGTGTGATTGGTCTCTGTGGGTTATCCTGTATCAGCAGCTGTGGGGGTCCCGTACTCCCCTCCTTCCGATCGTGCCCCTAATGTGTTTGCACTCACCGGAGTGCCCAACCCCTGCAGGGGTAATGGGCATAAAAGTAGAGTTCCAGTTGTCCTTGTTTGGTCGTCCTCCGTCTGTGGGGGGTTGCTGTCAGCTGGGCCTCTGTTCCTCCGTGTTGTGCTCGTTCAGGGCAGATAGGAAAAAAATATATGGGGAAGGGGTATATTCATAGCGTGACTCCGTTTTTGTAAAAAGTACTTCTTTTATTTGAAAGGTAAAAAACTGATCAAGTACATAAAAAAAGGGGGGTTATCCACCAAGTGGATTAACCTTAAAAACACAAAGGGCTAGTAAGCCCATGCAAGAAATAGGGCCGGTGTATCACCACCGCTAATCCGGGGCTGTAGCGTGCGTTCCACGGCCGTGGTATGTTAGAAACCGGAAGCGGCAGTGGGCCGGAAGTGACGTGTTGCGTACCAAGTTAGACCCGCCTTACGCGTTTCGTCATAGGACGTCGTCTGAGCCTCAGACGACGTCCTATGACGAAACGCGTAAGGCGGGTCTAACTTGGTACGCAACACGTCACTTCCGGCCCACTGCCGCTTCCGGTTTCTAACATACCACGGCCGTGGAACGCACGCTACAGCCCCGGATTAGCGGTGGTGATACACCGGCCCTATTTCTTGCATGGGCTTACTAGCCCTTTGTGTTTTTAAGGTTAATCCACTTGGTGGATAACCCCCCTTTTTTTATGTACTTGATCAGTTTTTTACCTTTCAAATAAAAGAAGTACTTTTTACAAAAACGGAGTCACGCTATGAATATACCCCTTCCCCATATATTTTTTTCCTATCTGCCCTGAACGAGCACAACACGGAGGAACAGAGGCCCAGCTGACAGCAACCCCCCACAGACGGAGGACGACCAAACAAGGACAACTGGAACTCTACTTTTATGCCCATTACCCCTGCAGGGGTTGGGCACTCCGGTGAGTGCAAACACATTAGGGGCACGATCGGAAGGAGGGGAGTACGGGACCCCCACAGCTGCTGATACAGGATAACCCACAGAGACCAATCACACATCAACCTTCTTCACCAGATTGAAATTCATTTACTGCATTTAAAACACGGACTGTTTCTTTCTACACTGTCCCATATACATTATATGGTGGACTTTATGTTAGTCTGGGCGATGTGAAGTGGTGTATATATGACCAATATAGACTTACTGAATCTAATTCACTTCCCATAATAGCACCCAGCAATACGAATATTTATTGGATCATTATCCCCACACTCCTATGTTTATCGTGCCGTCCACATATCTATATTGGTAGCACACCTGATTGATCTTAATCTGAGCCTCTTTATTTCTTTTGTTGCAAAGATTATATGTATGCACATGCATTTTGTTGCACAGATTATATGTATGCACTTGCACTTTGTTTATAAGCAATATTTTTTAATAGATGTCATTTTTATAAACACCTGTTAATACTCAGGTTCACAGTACATTAGTAGTTGTTTGGGACACCCCTAAACCTATGTGCTCTCTATTTGTACCCTGAGCTGTTGTTGTTTGGGACACCCTGAAACCTATGTACCTATGTGCTTTTTATCTCACCCTACTTTTATAGCACCTTCTTTTTATGTATTTTTACCACATGGAATCGCTATCCACGTTTTATATTCACTGTAGGTTTTAGGTTTTATCACTTATATACATATATATTTTACATCTTTTACTTTGAACAGCGCCAACACCCCTTTTATCTACTCTTATTTATCCCTGCTACATTCACGTGTAGTTCCCTTAGGGGGGCAGCAGTTCTTATATTCCTAAGCGCGGATACTCTCATTTTCATACATTAATAAAGAAGCCATCAGTAGGAAATCCAACTTCAAAGTTGTGGATAAATTGCTTTACCATGTTTTGTTAATGAGCTTAGGGGCCAGTAAAACAAAACGGGGCAGTTTGAACTGATATTTAATAATAATTACTAATATTTTGTGACTTGAATTGTAGAGATTTGGACTCCAAATGTGTGCATAGGAGTGAGAAGACCCAGCATTGGGCAGGTCCACCATATATGAAAGAGATCACTGGTGGTCTGGCATCCTCTAAAGCGGGGGTAGGCAACCTCTGCACTCCAGTTGTGGTGAAACTACAAATCCCATCATGCCTCTGCCTCTAGGAGTCATGCCTGTGATTGTCAGGATCTTGCAATGTGTCTCATGGGACTTGTAGTTTCAAAACAGCTGGAGGGCCGAGGTTTCCTACCCCTGCTCTAAAGCATAATCCTGCATGGCCATGGAATTAATGGGCCGGTCTGGATTGGATTTGATACGGTCTGGTCATTACCTTAACCGCTCAAGGGTAATAATAATGATAGTACAGGAAGCTGTAGCAGACCAGGATGTTTGCCAGTCTTTAGCAGATTACATTTTTTAGTCTTTCTCCCGTTTTGCTACATAGCTATGGGCAGTCAGTGCAGGTAGGTGACTGAGTTGGGAATATACAAATGAGATGAGTTTGAAAGCCGGTGGGGGGTGTATATTTATTGGCAAATGTGTTTTAAAGGTGGTCATTGAAGTGGAAAGATCCTTGTCAATCCAGTGTTTGATTTGTGTATAATGAAAAGCTTCAGGAAGAGGGGCCTTGACCCATTCCTGGATGTTTTTTTGTTTCTTTGTTTGTTTTTCAATTGAGGAAGTGCCTTTTTTTTTTCCTTTTTTGCCCAGTCCTCAAACCTATAACCAGCCAGAAGCTAAGCAGACACCCAAGTACACGCTCTGCTGGCCAGGGCTGTGTGCGTCCATTTAAACACCCAGCTCCCGGCAAGCAATACTCCTGCTCCCTCCTCAGACAACTGCAAGAGCCTATTGCTCCCCCTTCCAGTATCTCCTTTACGAACTGGAAGTTCAGGGAACGCTGCAGATAACTGGGCCCAGCAGTGGTGACAAGGAGAACACTTATACTTTAGTACTACCTTTTATTAATGCAGGCATGTGAGCGCTACCCTAGTGTGCAGTGTCTGTCACCAAAGGATCTGTCCCCATTTAATCCCTTCATAAAGTACATGTCATCAGTTTTAAAGTAGTCTACTATGACTTTAGAGGTAAAGCCTGCAGTGAACTGTGATGGTCACAATAAAATTCATTGATGACGTCTGTTTGCTGCTAGAGAAATCAACTTAGGCATGGTTGCTAAAGCAACTACATGCAGCAGACATGGAAGTAGCAGAATCATTACCCCACTATAACCTATAAATACAAATTTAAAATGATACAACATGGAACATTGTGTTTTTTTTTCCCCCATCAGCGTTAATTTCTTTAGTTTATATAAAAAATTCCTAAAGTGTCATATATATATAAACATATACATACATTATATATATATATATATAAAAACACATATACATACATTTTATATATATATGTTTTTTTTTTTTATATATATATATTCAAATGTGGTTAAGGAAAGCTGCACCCGGTCCACGATTGGTGCAAAGCAATCAGGTCTTCCCACTTTTTTTTCATATGTGTGTGTGTGTGTGTGTGTGTATGTATATGTATGTATATGTATGTGTGTGTATATATATATATTTATATTTATTCTCTACCTGCTGATAAAGGGGTACCACTGGTCCCCCTGTACGGGGCCCAGGTCCCATCAGTTCATCCTATCATTTGGTTCCCCCCCTGTAGCCACTGAAAGCTATCTTCTCCCTTTCTTCCTCCGCTACTTTCAGCCCCTGCAGGGGGGAATTACAGGGGATCGGTAACAGTAAATGCCACCCCTCCTGTCCAGGTGCCCCCTTATTCTGCTGCTCAGCCCCCCTGTGTGCTCCCCTGGTCCCCCCTGCATTTACTAGCCCCTTTTCTTTCAGAATGAACACAGCGAATGTGTTTACTATGCTTCAGTTTGAGCATGAACTAGACTGTGCAGAGCTCTTGTGTGTGTTCATTCTGTGCAGCTGAGGCTGCAGAGAGAGAGCTAGAGATACGTAAATGGCCTACACCTTCACCAAGGACATTATTCAACTTTGGTCAAAGCTGCAGAGTTTGTTTTTATCTACAGATACCCCTTATCTGCATAGACAATATTTTGGTGAATGTGAACTAACCTAAATCAAAAGTAAAGAAAATGTAGAATTCATATAGTTCCACACCTGAATGTCAAGGCAAGGTCTACTCATCTGCAGGATTTTCCCATTATCATGGCCTCCAGGTTTGTACTTAATAAGTTAGAACCTTTGCTGTCAGTTAATAGTATACACACTTATGGACGCAAAGCTTTGTATAATTGTTAAATGTTCTCTTTTGATGAATTCCAAATAAACTGATCAATTGTAAAGATTGCTAGGTTATGAGACATTTCGATTTATTAACATTTTGAATATATTCACCCTATTGCATATTATATGTGCCGACAAATTGTCCTAAACAGGTGTTTTGGGGTAATCCAAATAAAAAATCTTGTACCAATTAAACTTATATAAAAACCTCTTTTGTTGTGGCTACATTTGTTTAAGGCCGTCTAATTGCCATTTAACTGACATTTGGCACAAATTGAGTAGAGTAAATATGGGCACTGAGGTTGCGTTTCTTTGTTTGATTTCTTGCGTAATCTGTTGGCTCGGTGGCAGAACAACATCTGGTATAGACATTTATCTGGACGTACAGCTGCCACAAAATGCCAAGTGACGTCTGCAGCTCACTTCCCATTGGCCCCTTATGCAAACATGAGGCTTGTGGTTTGTAGGGCAGCATTGTGCAAGCTGGCCTCAGAGGCAACCATAGATTCTCCAGGCAGCGTAAACCCGAAGCCAGATTCAGAAGGCCTCAAACACGTTGTTTCTTTCTTCGGCTGATTATACGTGTTTATCTTGTGCTGTAACATTGGATCCTGTATCCAGTGCAAAGTGTAGGAGTGCCGACTCCTGGAACACCTCATCTCCTCCAATATTTCTTACAACTTTGCAACAATTTATACAACTGTTACAAGCAACAAATGTTACGCCGCGTTTTTGAAGTTAAAATAACGTTTTCCCTCGGATATAAAATGTAACAATGAGAACCAGTAAAAGGAAACGTTAAGGAGAATGGAAAGGACACATTCTTCTTCAGTTGCCCCAGGCTTCTCGTCCGTTCGTGTGATCTAGAATGTCATAAGAGCAGGGAAGGTCTTATGTTTTCAGCCGGAATGGATGTACTACTTGTGCCTGAAAAGACAAGAAGGCCCGAAAACAGGCCAGGGATGCATACTTGGAAAAGGATACAAGGCCAGACTTGTCTCCAGTGGCTCTAAGCTACTGGATTTGTGCTTCTCATCCTGTCCCATGATACAGTGCCTTGAAAAAGTATTCATACCCCTTGACGTTTTCCACATTTTGTCATGTTACAACCAAAAACGTAAATTTATTTTATTGGAATTTGATGAGAGAGACCAACACAGTGGCACATAATTGTGAAGTGGACGGAAAATGATAAATGTTTTTCAATTTTTTTTACAAGTAAATATCTTAAGTGTGGGGTGCATTTTTATTCTGCCCCCTTTACTCTGATATCCCTAACTAAAATCTAGTGGAACTAATTGCCTTCAGAAGTCCCCTAATTTGTAAATGGAGTCCATCTGTGTGTAATTTAATCTCAGTATAAATACAGCTGTTCTGTGAACCCCCCAGGGGTTTGTTAGAGAACCTTAGTGAACAAATTGCATCATGAAGACCAAGGAACACACCAAACAGGTCAGGGACAAAGTTGTGGTGAAGTTTAAGGCCCCTTTCACACTTGTATGACTTGTCCTGCGACTTGGGACTGCAAAGTCACATGACAAGTTGTTCCCCATGATTTCCAATGACAACCATTCATATTAGTACGACTTCAAGTTGTGGCGACTTCAAAGTAGTCCCTGCACTACTTTGGTCCGAGTTACACAGGCATTTCCCTGAAATCGCTGCAAAATCATGTCAAAATTGCGGCAGCAAAATCACGCAACTTTGAAGTGTGTGTGTGTGTATATGTGTGTATATGTGTGTGTATATATATATATATATATATATATATATATATATATATATATATATATATATATATATATATATATATATATATATATATATATATATATATTATATACATATATACACACACACACGCACATCTGGACACCTATATATATATATATATATATATATATATGTGTGTGTGTGTGTGTGTGTACACATACACACATACACACATACATTAACATACACACACACACAC
Organism: Lithobates sylvaticus; assembly: GCA_028564925.1. NCBI lineage: Eukaryota > Metazoa > Chordata > Amphibia > Anura > Ranidae > Lithobates > Lithobates sylvaticus. The sequence continues at coordinate 99,932,024 of CM053035.1, forward strand.
ATGGAAGGCTGTGGTATGGGCTTGGGTCCCTTGACAATATATAGGAAGTGACGTCATTGTGCCTTATGATGCAATCTAATCTTGATTACATGTGGAGTGATTGGGATAATAAATAAGGTGTATCAAGGAAGGAGGGTAAATTACGAAGCTGCTCTTAACATGCATATTGTAATGTACATATTCAGTGAGTCTGGAGAGAATTTGGGTGAGGTGCCACCTTATAACAGGAAATGTAGATGCACGTGAAAAAACAATAATTTGAAAGGGGTTCTAAACTTTTAGACCCAGCACCCAAGCGCAGGAGAATTGTTTTTTGAAATGACAACCTCAGCCTGGGTTCCCGATCTATGGGTTTTCCATCTATATATGGGCAGGCTGGTGGTACACAAGTCGATAGATCAAGGTGTCCCCCTCAAATTATCCTGTAACACAGATCATTGTATTCTGATGGTGGGGAGTGCTTCCTGCTGTCAAAATATAACACCACAGTGGAAGTGATTCCCCCATCCACATTGATTGTGTGGAAGGGGGATTTGAGGTATTTTCTTTTATTTAACGCTCTGGTTGAACAAAAACGAATGTATGGACTGCCTTACCAACCTTGCCTTTTGCCTTTGACCAACCTATTAATTGTTGATACCAATAAGCAATTGTTTAGTTAGAATCAGAATTATATTGAGGTGAATGTTCTCCCAGTCCAAAAGGTTGCATTTTTCCCTGTGACTGGGGAAATTAAAGAGTTTTTTGCACCTAAAGAACTTGTGAACAGGCATAGACAGAAACCATATCATTCAGAAGTAAAGAAGACATCACACTTTGGAAAATGTGATATCTGTTGTCATTGGTGGTTGCGGTGTGCAGTGTTCCATTAGCTGCTATAGTCCAGTGATGTTCTTGTTACATTGTTTACAGAGTGTAAAGAGCCTGATGTATTGTCTACCTGCTTGCTAGGGGAGTTGAGGCTTTCGGGCCCAGTGTTCATGATTTGTTCTTGGAAATTTTCAATGTTCCTGTCTGAAGTGACGCACATACAGTGGCAGCCACAATACCCGAAAGTATTTTAAAGAAAACCTGATGTGGTAGGAAGGAGCCTGTTATTTTTAAATGGACTAGTCCTGACAGGACAGCTCTGAGTTCCATACGGTGGCACGTGAAAACATTTCAGAACTGGACGAACTCCAACCAAGCAGTAGGGGCTTTTTGTCCAGCTTAAGTCATTCTAAATTTAATGGCGAAGAAAATGTGTGCTCATGATGTGTACATGATGTGTACTTGATGTTGACATGCACTCCTTTTTATTTACTTTGTTTGCTGTAGTTCAGTATATTCTCATGACAGGACACTTTTTCCAGTAGTTTAGCACAAGTTCAGAGAGTTGAAGGAAGAAAGCTGCCAGTGTTTTTTACTCCAAAAGTATCCCCTAAATTGCTGTTTGGGTCTGCCTGAAAAATGGACAGGTGGACCCGATCAGACCGATCATGTGACAGGGGCCTAAAGCTGTTTTCACACTGATGCATTGCCTTCCCTCTGGGTGCAAAGCTGTGCGCTTGTGGCTTTCCTTCGGGTTAGATGCACTTTGCCATAGAATTCTATTATATCCTACAGGTGTGGTGCACTTTCAGAAAGCTCACCAAATCCACAGGTAATAACAGAAGTCTATGGCTCAGTGCATATAACCCACAGTTTCAAAGCAGCCCAGAATGATCAATGCAGAACTAGAACAGATATGCTCATTGCTATATGATTTTAATAAAAACTGACCTTTAAACACAATCTTAACTTCAGGAACCGCCCTGCAAGTATTTCCGGCTGTTGCTGTCCCAGCTGGAGTGCATTTGGTATTACGCCTTCTGTGACAGGATCCGACAATATACAGGAAGCGTCAGCTCTGCTCTCTACTGAAGCCGCATGCTTCCTCTACCGCTGGGGGTCCATTCTCAACACTGATGCTCTGGGATGGTGGGTTGGGAACCCGTGATCTGGACTTGCCCACCCACCATCCTAGAGCAGGAGGTTGCGGGCCACATCAGAGAGCTTTCCTGGTTGGGCGCCCCTGGTCTGAAAAAAAAACACTAATGCGGCAATCGCATCTAAGAATTGGTAAGCTATGGTAAAATGTTTTCTTTTGGCTTTAAGGCCGTGTTTTTGAAGCCTATGCTCCAGGGGAGGGAAAAGCAGCATTAAAACCACATTTTGCAAGCATTTGGGCACCTCAAGCGCTTGGGAGTTTGATTCTATTGGCCAGAATATTAATTTGTCCTGGCCATTGCATTGAAAGAACACTCAAGCATTTAGATGTGTCTAAATGCTTTTAGGCACGTCTGGCACTCCTGCCTCTAAATACCTGTGAACGCACACCTATGTATGCAAGGACACATAGACTAACGTAGAGGAGCGTCTTAGTTAACAAGGTGAATGTTCACCTACCTTAGTGAAAAAGATGAAACTTGTGTTCAAATTAATGATTCAATTACATGAAAGTTAAAAATTCAGTGCAGTGATTTGGTGCAAATTTCTAAGTAATTACTAAGCACATTGTTTTTGCTGAGTGATCAGTCTCTTATCCTTTAGTGAATAGCCTCAATAAATACTTCTAGAATGAGGAAGGAAGGTCTTTGGTTGTAATGTCTATAACAAGGCTGTGATAGTGATTTATACTTTTTACTATTATAAAGTATTTAGTCCTCTAAACTAGCAGCTACATTTTTGGTACAAAGATATACCTTCTTAAACCCCCCTCCTTTTTCAATATCTTTTTTTAGTTGTCGTTTTTGCACCTTCTTTTTTTGTTCTCTCCAGATGGACGTTCTACCAAGGAATATCATCCCCCCCCCCCTCCCCCGTTGCCTTCTGGGACCTTTGTGTGTCCCAGAAGACGACGGGACCTTTAAGTAAGCGCAGTGTGACTCGCGCATGTGCAGTAGGAAATCAGCTGTGAAGCCTGAAGGCCTCACTGCCGGTTTCCCTTAGTTGCAATGCCTGCACCCGAGCCGATAAGATCCCTGGACAGCTAAGTGTCCTTATATTAAAAGTCAGTAGGTACATTATTTATAGCCGATGACTTTTAATTCTTTTTCTTTTTTTAGGATGCTGGAACTCTGCTTTAAAGTACCAATAGACAAGAGGAAATGATCAAATGTTAAATGGGGGGGGGGTGCTGCAGGTATGAGTGCAGGCATCTAGTGGTGCATACCTGTGCACCCTTAAGAGTTAGCTGCTTGTTTATGTCTGGGGGATCAATAAGTTACCTGACTTACCTGATCCTCTGCTCCCCTATCAGATGACTCTCCCTCATGCTCCAGCAGTGGACTGTCCCTCAGCGTCAACTTGCCCAATGCAGGTCTATAGATTGGTTGGTAAAAGTGCTTACCAAGTCCACATACATACAAAGCGCAGCTAAACCTTGCTGGGGATTTTCAGGTTTTCTGGAGTTCTGCTTTAATCAGATGACATTGTTGACACATGCCAAATTACAACACTTTGACATCCGTTCTATAAATAAAATGATTGTTAACAAGTTATTCAAGTCTTGCTATTAAGTTAATAAAATAAAAACTGCATTAGGCTAGGTTCCCACTTGCTAATAATACTAACGCCGACAGTAACACAAACCAATGCGCTTATAGCATTAACGCCCATTTTTGATGTATTTAAGGTGCAATAAAAATGCACTCCAGATGCTCTCCAAGTGATTTATTTTTTCACCTCCCTCATATTCCACCTTCCACTTCGCTAATATTTGATTAAATTGTCAAATGTTCTGTGAACTTGGCATAAATGCTACAGGAGTGTTTACGGTGCGTTTCCATAGACTTGAATTGAAATAATTGACAAGCTTTAACTCCTTCCAGATTAGACGTGTAGTTGTATCTTTGCTGCACAGCTACGTGAAGCAAAGCAAACGCTCCGTTTTTCAAATGTGAATAGCTCTGTCTGCTATCCATATGCTTTACTAGGCATTCAAGATGCGGCAAAAACACGCCTCAATCGCCTGTTTCTCACTTAACCTCCCTGGCGGTATGATTCTGGCTGGAATTTAGTGCTGAAAGCGGTACAATTATTTTGCATGGAAATTTGGCGTTTTTATATTGTAGGCATGCAATTCTTATGAATAACTCACTTAAATCTGTCCGAACCAGAGTCTAGTAGACATCCCGGGTATGATAAAGTTTGAAACACAAAATAATTATAATATAATAAAAATATATATAAAAATGATTCAATAATGTAATCAAATCAAAAACACTGAAATTTGCTCAGTTGCAGAATAGTCGCTGTCATTAAATTTATTGTTTGATGATAAATTGTGATTCTAATTTTTTATCTGTGTTTTCTAGCTGGTCTAAAACCACTTTTGACATAAAGGGACACTTTTTGGTTGCTATGGACAATCTCCAGTTTCCAGGCAGAAAAAAAATCTTTTTATTATATAAAATGACATGCAGGGCACTGGGCAGACCACTAGGGACAAAGGGGGTGTGTATTTTTTGTATACAGTACTGTAATCTGTAAGATTACAGTACTGTATGTGTTGTGTGTTTTTAAACTTTTTTAAATTTGGCGCCGATCTCCGCTCCCGTGCATCGGAACGTCGCAGGGAACGGAGACCGGCACTGTGTGAATCGAGCGAGCGGACGGCTCGCTCACACAGCGGGGAGACATCGCAGGATCCAGGGGAAAAGGTAAGTAACTTCCCCCCTGCATCCTGCACGCAAGCCCGAGTCTGGCTCTGGGTTACCGCTCCCAGCAGAAAAAGCTGGACCCGAGCCAGACTCGGGGTTACCGCCTAGGAGGTTAACCATGGACGGAGTTGTCCAATAAGTACAAACTTCTACTTCTATTTTTGTATGATATTTATTTTTACTGCATGGGGGGGGGGGGGGAGTTGTGTTCTTCCATATGCTTTTCCTTTACATTTAGTAGGGATACTGAGTACGTTTAGGGCTTTATAGGAATTGAAAAACTAAGGATGCCACTTTAACCACTTCCGGACCCCCGCGCACCGATATACGTCCTTACTTTGAAGGGGGATATCATTGTTATGGCAGCAGCTAGCTGCTATAACCCCGGTATCCTCTTGTTCAGCTGGCGGTCCGGTTTCTGATAATAGTGGTTTCTGCGGTGGATTCACCGCAAGAGCACTTTTATCGATGCCGTGATAGGGCTCCCACCGTGCTCCGGCTCCCTCCGCCACTTACCAGAGCCATTGGCAGTGGCAGAGGCGATTGGATCCTCACCCTTGCTGGGCATGGAGCCGAGTGAGGGGAAGATGGCCCCCACCCGTCTCCATAACAATGCAGGGCGAAAGCAACGTCATAGCGTCACTTCCGCCCATAGCTCTTAAAGGACCATTTTTTATTTTTTTTTAAATGACAATTTTATTGCATTTTAGTGTAAATATGACATCTAGGGTCTTTTTGACCCCAGATCTCATATTTAAGAGGTCCTGTCATGCTTTTTTCAATTACAAGGGATGTTTACATTCCTTGTAATAGGGATAAAAGTGAAAAAAAACTGTAAAAATAAAAAATAAAATTTGGCTAACTTTACTGTTTTATTTTTTAATTTAAAAAGTGTATTTTTTCCAAAAAAAGTGCGGTTGTAAGACCGATGCGCAAATACGGTGTGACAAAGTATTGCAACGACCGCCATTTTATTCTCTAGGGTGTTAGAAATTTTTTTGATAATGTTTGGGGTTCTAAGTAATTTTCTAGCAAAAAAAAAAATGTTTTTAACTTGTAAACGACACATCTCAAAAAGAGGCTCGGTCCTTAAATGGTTAACCAGACTTAACTAAAACAGGACATAGAGATGGATGGGTGGGCTGGTGATTTTTACATCTTCTTACTTACATCAGACCCAAGACTAACATCCCTCTGACTCATAGGCACTTTGCAGTAAGGGCTAATCATCAAACACTGCACCTTTGCTTACTGATCTCTTCCTAAATAAAATATTGAACCAAATGTAGCAGAACATTTATTTTAGGTTGGTACGTTCCTTCCCCTCTCAGATATTTGAGGTATTCGGCTGTAAACAACCTCCTCCCAGACTGAACACTCTTACACTTCAGAATCATGCAATGATCAGATGATTTGTTATTTCCAAGTATCAGACTAAAAAAAACAAAAACAAAAAAAACCCATAAAACAGAACTTAACAACCTCCGTTCGGATCAGACCTGCGAGTCGTGCTGTAACTCGCCTCCTACCCAACCGCACTTAATGAAATCAGCAGTAATGTTGAGCAAATCCAGTAACTTTGTGTTCTTGGCAGCAGTGAGCACAGCTGGGCTGATGTCACGATTTGTGCAGGTCTTCAACAAGTACAAGATGAGAGGTGCACAAAGCCACTGATTTCATATTGTATCTTCTGAGGTATGGAAGGATTGGGGCTGATCGTGGATTCGGCTACTTTTCACATGTATTTTCCATCTGCTTGCTCAAATTCTTCTGTCCATCCATTCCTGAGATTTACACAGGCTCCTCATGCAGCGTTCAAGAACACAGTTATGTTCTCTCTTCACAAGAGCAGCAGCAGACTGAGAAGGTCATCTCTCTACTCATCATGCTGATCTCTCCTCACGTTACCACCATGCCTATACTGTGTTCGCTTTGTAGGGTAGAATCTCAAATCAGTTTAAGTCTGTATGTAGAACTAAAAAAACATTTTTTTCAATAATTATATTAAACACTGCTGCTGGAGTGGTGTACCTAAACTTTTTCAGAGGTTCTCCCTCCAATGAGTAGATAGCATTCATATTTTTTCCACTCAAATGCGTTATTTAAAAATTTTCTACATTGAACCTCATTTGCCATGTAGTTGCCCACCCCATTAATTTGTTCAGATCTTTTTACAAGGTTTCCACATCCTGCGGAGAAGTTATTGCCCTGCTTAGCTTAGTATCGTCCGCAAATACAGAGATTTAACTGTTTACCCCATCCTTTTACACCTTTAAATTTACTAATTATAGATATATTCACGTCCTGTTGTAACCTCCTACCCCTGAAGAAGAGAACCAATATCGCAAACTCGAAACATGTTGGGTATCTCTGTTGTCTTCTTAATTTCTCAACAGATTGTGTATGTTTGTATCTGCATCCTGCATATTTTATGTATTGTACATGAAATTATCTATTTTTAACCTTGATCAATTAAAACTTTATATTTTTGTACTCCCTTGTGACCTCTTAGTTGCTCACTGCCCCTCCAAAGTCCCACTCAGAGGAACTTGTTGGTTATTTATCTTAAATTAGGGATGTGGGTCAGTGTAGCTCCTGTTTTGTGATAACTAGCACCATGTAATTAATTTGTGATTTTAATTATCACCTGATGAGTGCAGACTTCTGGAAAAATCAGCAAGCCAATCACTCAAGCAGGAAATTACCTTTCTGGGGGTTCTTCTGTACACCATGTGTACAGATTGCTTCCAGGTTGCCATTTTTTCCCCATGAAAGTGGAGTTACCCTTTTAATGACGTTTAAAACATTGCATAACCTGTTGCAATGAAGTTAAGTTTATGGAATAAAGTTGCAAAAAAAAAAAAAATATCAAAGTTTGTTCAAGTAAACCCATGTTGATGAATATGAAAGTACAGAATTCACGTGTCAAATGAAATAAAACTGATTTCAGTTTTATCAATGGAGTTGATTGGTGTTGTGGTAGTGTTTATACAATGGCATATTGATTTCCAGTTTCAGCAGACTTGTTGAAACAGATTTTTCTGTGTTGCCCATGACAATTAGATCTTTATTTCCATTTACCCCCTTCCCCAGGTTACCCAAGTATATTTGGACTCCATTCTCACCTATGCAATATTGCATGCATTGCCTCACCTCGCATGGAAAGGTGTTATCTTCTGACAGGTGCACTGTGGTGCCATTCATTCTTAAGGACACCCCACATGCACCAGCAAATGCACATGTTCTGAATTGAAATGCGCCTGCCAGAAGATGGCGCTTTAAAAAAAAAAAAAAAAACGTGCCTGCAATTCTTTTCTGAGATTGTCCCTTGCAGAGCGCTCCCATTAAAGAGGAAGTAAAGCCTCTTAAAAAAAAAAATAAAAAAAAAAAAATACACCTTGCAAGGCAAAGGCATAATGAGCATAGCATACTAGCTCATTATGAATTACTTACCTGAGATCGAAGCATCGGCCCTCGTTCGCTTCCTCCGATGCCGCCATCTATTCCGGAGTGACTTCTGGGCATCGCGGCTCCGGCGCTGTGACTGTCCGGAGCCCGCGATGACGTCACTCCCGCGCATGCGCGCTGGTGCCGCCACTAATGGCATGATCGCCGTTAGAAATGGCACGCTCAGTGCACCTGCGCCCGATGTCTACGGCACTTGCGCCGTAGACATCGGTGCCGCTATTCCTGCAAATATTTCCTAAACCTTTTAGGTTTGGGAGATATTTCTTGCACCTACAGGTAAGCCTTAATCTAGGCTTACCTGTAGGTTAAAGTGGTTGTAATGGGTTTACAACCACTTTAAAATAAACTGACTACCCTAAACACCATTCACCTGCATAGGTGTGGTCGGTGGTTGGATTGGCTACATCACTAGCAAAGCTTGAGTTTTGTATAAACCAACTTTTCTGCTCTCAGAACGCACATAGCTCTTAGTAGAAGAAAATGAGGGATTGAAGTTCTGTATGTGTACATGTGTTAATACATGTTTACAGGCATACATTTGTAAAATCAGCAGATATGTGTGGCCCCCAGAAGAAGCGGTGTCCACATTTTTATTTTTTTATTTTTTTACGTGGCACACGGTTTCATTTGTACACGCTGCTATGTGTGTGGTCCTGTTGATTTCTAAAGCATTTTAGATGCCCATGTGAATGAGCCCTAAGGTTTAGAGGTGAGAGTCGTTATCTCCTCTTGGTGTGTGTTGTCCTTCCTCCTGTAGTTTGATGACCCTCTCAGCAGAATAATTTGCACCATAATAGATAAGAAATCAGTGATATCACAGGGGGTGGAGCATGCAAGTATAGGCATGGGGTCTAAAATATGACTAATTCATAGTGGAGTAAGAGACCTCTACAAGCCCTAAGTCCATAACTGCAAAAGGCATAGCTCCCAACTTTTTGAGATGGGAATGAGGGACACCTATCAGAAAAAGTATGCAGGCATAGGACACACCCCTTGTCACACCCTCTTAAAGGAGAATTGTAAAAAAAAAAAAAAAAAATTGGTTAAACCCACAAGGGCTTTTTTTACCACTACTATTCCTTTATATTGGCTTTTGGAGTATATAAATGCAACAATTTTAAAATCAGATGTAAGGTTTAGCACTGGAAAACACTTTTTGATAGATAAAAAAGTGCATTTTATATAGATCAGACCAAAATGAGGAGGTATGAGGGACATTGCTCCAAATCAGGGATAGTCCCTGGAAATCAGGGACAGTTGGGAGCTATGGCAAAAGGGGACATATACTGTAAAATGATACAGTATGTGCATCCCATTGTACTGGACACAGTTACATGGAGAAAAGGTGAGCGTCTTGCCTTTAAATCTCATTTCAGCAGAAGCCTTGATACCTTGTCCTGTATTGCCTCTCCATGAATGAACCTGCTGGGCGATGGAGAACACTTATTTGGGATTAGTACCATGAAAAGCCTCCTAGCAGCCAAACAAGCAGCTGTGAGACAGGAAGCCGCTTACAGTGATTACTCTCTTATTTTTCCAGCTGTAAATCAGGGAAAGATTGGAATTGGCAGTAAATGATAAAACAACCATTTCCCCCTTTCATCAGAGACTTGGGGACATGGATATAGGTTTACAAATGTGTATCTTATGTGGAAAGAACAGGATTGGACTTTGAATAAAGAACCTTCTATCAGTTTTTTCTGTGCATTAATAATGATTTAATATAACACGTCAATCCTCACGGGTGTATTCTTGCTCACTGGTAACATCTCTTAACAAATCTGCCTTACCTCTTCTCCCCTCGTCTTCCTTTCTCTTCTACTATATCTCCCTCATTTTTACTTTTTCATTTGCATTTCCTCTTTATTTTTTCTCTTGAGTAAAAAAAATATCAAATCACATATTCAGGTACAAACTCAGTCTATACTTTGCTATGTTATAGGAAATATTTAGAAATGTTAACTGTGCCTAGGTACCACCCTTTGTCAAAGTCCGCCTAAAAAAATTTGCAGTGCACTTCCAGGTACGAGACGCATTCCAGTACTTACATAGTTACATAGTAGGTGAGGTTGAAAAAAGACACAAGTCCATCAAGTCCAACCTATGTGTTTAATTTTATGTCAGTAGTACTTGCAGCCTAATAGTAGTATATCTGCAATGTGAGATCATCTGAAGCACTGCTGCCTCTGACCTGTTAAGCCTAGTACTGAAGATGAGAATATCGGACGCATGATCAGCCATTTTTTTTTTTTGCATGCTCATATCGAAAACGAATAGGTAACTAAAGTTACGAAAATTCTCGTAAGACAAAATACAACTTTGGAAGTAATGTAGTCCTTTGTTCTGAGTATGCATGTTCTTGGTCAAACAATTTTTTCATACAAATGCTATACTAATTACAAGAAAATAATTAGTTCTGTTATCTTACGAGAAAAATGTTCATGCTTGTCCCCAGATATTTTTGCATGAACTGCTCTGTTCATTGTGTGTATGGGCCTTGAGTCTCATGGATTTGGAGTGAGATTTGGTGATGTCACTACAGTGATGCTCACTGATTTTCTAGATAAAGTCTCTGATGAGAGAAAGCAAAGCCCTGCAGAGCCCCTTTTCTGAATGAATCCAGCATGGACTTTGAGTGGCAGGTCAACAATGTTTAAAAAGATCTTTATTTAGGGTTCAGCTTTACGTGAAATGTAGCGGTAGATATCTTACCCTATGCTTTTTTTAAGAGTAAACCTTAATATGAATGTACTTCTAAGCTATTACAGTAAACTGAACATAACCCTAGAATTGACCAATCTTCAGAATGTAACCTCATCCTTAAATCAATTATGATGAAAAAAATACTAACCAGAGAAACTAGTGCAACATTAACTGTAATAGAGAAAGTTTGGGGAGTACTGCTTGTGAGGTGCATAAGGAAAGACTTAAGTAGGGCTTGTAGTTACTGGCAGGTCTGTGTTTTTTTTTCACATGCTTTTTATAAGTGCATCTTTCATGGGTTAGCAGCTTGACCATACCGTTAACATACTGTCCAGCCACTGAACACTTTTTGTGGGTATTGTATCTCAGATAACACACGCTAATTTTGTTGCAAGATAAAACTTGCCCTGTCGTTCTATCTGTGGCCTATTCAAGTGCTTGCTTACTGTCCTGTCAGACAATTTCTACTGCATTACTAAGGTCTATGTTCCGAATATTTTAGGAATAACTGGGGATATCGGCATGGTAGGGGGTTTGGTAATGTGGGGTTGTGGTTTTCAAGTCATTTTATGCACTGTTTTGACATCTTTTTAAACATTTAGGACAATGCAGTTTGGTCCGGCTAAAAAAAAAGGTCATGAACTATACCATTAAGCTGTTGTGCCACTGACCAGTGTGTATGAAGTCTGAGGCTCTTGGGGCTATTGACCCAGCTGTCTACAGGTATTGAAAGATGTCTGTTCTATATGTATACACAGAGTACAATGTTCCCTTCCAAGTTTTGTTTAATTCTCATGACATTAGTTTAGCTGTTCTCTCTGAGAGCAGGAATCTACACAGGCGTAATGATTGAGGCTTGCCAAAAATATTTTTTTCTGAGGTTTCAGTTTCCTTGAGTTTCCCTTTCTTGTCGTTCATTATCACACAGCATAAATACTTGCACTCATTTGTGGTATAGTGCATCAATGGAACTGACCGTAGGCTATGGGGATAATAGGAGGGTAAGACCATAATGGAACTTGGGCTCCTTTCACTTTTTTGCCTACAAAAAGTTACAAATGTTACTTGTGTGAATTTGAATTGCTATTTAAATTTTACCCATAAGGCCTCATGCACACTGGATGTTCCAAAAACGCCAGTAGCGTTAGCTGTAGAAAGCTGTAGACTGAGTTTCAGAATTTTAGGAGTAGCTTTTTTATTTATTTATTTTTTTATTTTAATTTTTTTGCAAAACTATACTTCCACAGAAGATTATGGCTCAAAAACACTGATAAATGCTGAATAGCCAAGTTTTTCAGTGTTTTTTTGCCGTTTTTTAGCTTTTACTAGAGTTGGAGCGTTTTTACAGCTGAAAAACTCCTTACAGCTGCAGGAGCCGTGTACAGCTGCCAATGCAAGTGAATGGCTGTGTGCAGCTTTACTCATGTAAATGCTGATTGCTTCTACATTAGTGCTTGCCATGCATGTGCATACAGCCTATTTCCCCTAAATGTACCACTTTCACATTTGGGTAAATACGGTGTACACACACACACACATGAATAAATGCCAATGCAGGAACGATCGTACAGCCATTCACCTGTATTTGTGGCTCTATGTAGCACCTGCGGCTCTCAGGGTGCAGTAGAGCGCAGGGGATTTTATACTTGGGGAGTTTTCAGCTAATCATCTGTGTGCATGGGGTCCTATACTCAAAGAATAGACTTTATAATGTAACAGATCCCTTGGTAGTAATGTTATGTGTGTGTCACGCAAAGGAACTGTTGCTTTAAATAATTGTTTGCTAAGATGGTATAAAAGTATATTGCTGAAAATGATCTATTCTATGCATTCGCTGTAAGAATTTTTTAGCCCTTAATCATTGAGTTTTTAGGGAAGGGGACCGAGGCCCAATTTCCTCCATTTTTTGTTGCTGGTATGTCCTGGTGATTGTGCCCTTTCTATTTGCCTTCTGTAATATGAAGGATGATTAGATTATACAATGCAGTGTTTCCAAGTACGCAGGGAATGGCCCGAGGAAAAGAAGAGGGTGTTGGAGGCTTTCCATGAAAGCTAAATCAGCCGCATGTTGCTAGCTGGGTCATTAATGTTACAAAAAGTGATAATGTGGTTGCGATGACAACCAAAAACACAAGTACGCAGCACTTGGTCAGTTGAGCTCTAATAGAGGAAGTGTGACTTGTTATTACAGAATAAATAAGTGATTTCCCATAACTGGAGGCCACATTCACACCATGGGGAGGGACACTGAGGGTTATATTAACCATCAGTATACAACTTCCCCTGGGGACGGAGAACGCTTACTTCTTGGGACACCTATTGTCACCACTCAGATGTTCACATCTATGCAGTTTGCTTTCGATTGTTTCTGCAGTGCTTTTAGTTGTGCTTTTTTGCAAATGCGATTTTGCCACAATTTGCAATTTGAATTTTTTTTATATGCCTCCTTTTCTGTCTTTTTTTTGCTGCCCAATTTGTTGTTGGGGATATTAAAAAACGCAAATTGCGGCAAAAACGTACTACATGCTTTTCTGCAGCTTCTCCATTGAAGTCTTTTGAACCAAAAAAGCACCGTTTTGCATTTAAAGTCCCTGACCCTTTGCAAAAACGCAGTGGCTGAAAAAAGCATAGATGTGAACTTCGAATTTTTTCTTGCACGTGATTGGATGATAGAACTCAGCAGAGCTTCCCCTCATTTACTAAGATCTAGAGCAGTGGTTCTCAACTTCTGTCCTCAGGACCCACTAACAGCATAGCTCCCAACTGTCCCTGATTTGGAGCAATGTCCCTCTGTCCCTCATTTGTCCCTCATTTTGGTCTGATCTATAAAGATGTATATAAAATGCACTTTTTATCTATCAAAACGTGTTTCCCAGCACTAAACCTTTTATCTGATTTCTAAATTGCTGCTTGTAAATTCCAAAAGCCAATATAAAGGTATAGCAGTGGTAAAAAAAAAGCACTTGTGGGTTTAACCAATCTTGTTTTTTTGTACAATTCTCCTTTAAGGGTGTGTGGCCAGGGGCGTGTCCTATGCCTGCATACTTTTGCTGATAGGTGTCCCTCATTCCCTTCTCCAAAAGTTGGGAGGTATGTAACAGGACAGATGTTAAGTCATGGGTGATGGCAGGATACCTAGGATTATTCAAGCACCTCTACACCTAACACCCTAGGTCCCAGTTATTGGGAATGTATGTGGTCCAACCTTCAGTAATATAATAGATCACTCTTGGATCTAGTTTTCCATACTCATTGGCACTCTACTCTTTTATTGAAGGCTTCTCATGGAACATGATGGGGTTGATTTGCTAAAAAAGTTTAAAAATATTCAACATGACTGAGAATTTAGCTTGGTGAATAAGGTGAAACTTTATTAAATGCTACTGATAGTAAAACTATGATAATGTACCATCGTCCTATAAATTTAGAAAAAACAAATGGCAGAGGATCTAAGGCAACTATGGACTCTTATGGTACGGTAAGGACTTGCATACACATTTGTATAAAACTATATTATTTATTGAATGCAAGTCCTTACCGTACCATGAGAGGCCATAGTTGCCTTAGATCCTCTATTTGTTTTTTCTAAGGTGAAACTTTGTCCACTGCAAGAAAAAAAATCCTATTTTATACAATTTCATTTGAACATGTGTCGGTTTTCCAACAAACCTGAGAAGCCGAGTTTCTCCAGAACGGAGCTGTGCGGCAGGAGAAGAGTGTATATACTCGGGCATATCTTTGCTGATAAAGCTTAGTATAGTGCCAGGGTCCCTTTTAAACCTGGATAGAAGAGAAACAATACAAAAGTGGAGTTGTTGCCATTAGCAATGTTCAAGTTTTGCCCTCTGTTGTATGGGTGAATGAAATAAGACTGTCTGTTTGCTCTGGGCATCAACTCAACTTTTACTTCAATTATTTTTTATTTTGTGTGATCTTAGTGAAATCAGAAGTATGTGGTTCCTACTTTAGCTTGTTACGTTATCGTAATAGCTTTGCTACTGACAGCCAGTTTACTTTATATAGAGTTAAGACTTTGTTGTTAAAGCAGAAATCCAGCCTAAAATAACAAGATAAAAATAAACAGCCCATTAAAAGATAAAATAATGTAAAAAAAAAAAAAGCTTTTGTTGCAAAATTGACTTGTCTGCAGCTTTCCCCCACAGTACATCCTTTCTGCCTCTAGAGGTCCTCAGTGTGATGGCTATCCTCACTCAAGCCGGGTCATCCTGGACATGCCCCACCCTGTGACTGGACAGTGAAAGGAGAAGCAGCCCAGTGATAAGCTCATCTCTCCTTTTTATGCTCCATGCGCCTAGAAGCTGTTAGCATTTTGTTCTGCTACTAGACGCTAAATAGTGTTTTCCTATATGTACATGCACTGGGAACCCATGGTATGTTTGTGAGCTGCTCAGGCTGCATGGAAATATAGACCTATGCCCGCTGGCTGAGAAGGAGCCCGCCCATGCCCCAGACCATTATAGACAAAAGGCTAGGTGTCCCAGAAGTGGCACATCAAAACAAGACCGGCTTTGTGTGAACAAGTGGCAGTCTCAGCCTGGATTCCCAACAGGCCACGCCCCCAATGTACTTTGCTCCACCCACCAGAGCCTACTCTTAGGGGTGGAGTCTCCTGTTGAAGTAGGTGGTTTATATGCATCATCGGCCACCACTAGGTGAGTAATAAGTGTCAGGTGTGTGAAGTAGCATGCCGGGCTGGTCATAGAGATTGTGTCATTGGGAAGATACATAGACAGAACAGCTATAGAAGATCTAATTGCTAGAAAATTTTAAATGGTCAGCCTCTTGTTGAATGTATTTGTGTATGGAAAAATAAAATAAAGGTACAATATGTGGTGGTGTGGCTAAAATGTAAATGCCAAACCACCACATATCTTTGTACCTTAATTTTATACCCGTGGGCAGAGAGAAACACATTGGAGGCGTGGCCTGATGGGAGCCCAGGCTGAGACTGACGCTTGTCCACACACAGCGGGTCTTGTTTTGATGTGTGGCTTTTGGGACATCTAGCCTTTGGTCTATTATGTGTCCATTCACACTACTTCAGGCTATAAACGTTTTTTGAGTTTCAGTATCTAGGAGCAAAAAAAATATTGTTTATGTTGAGTCTATTGGAGCGTTTTTACAGCAGAATGAAAATGCTCCAAAACGCTCCTAATGCTAATATAACGCTAACGCTCCTAAACACTTATACAAGCCGACACAAAAAAAACGCTATTTTCGTCCAGCGTTTTTTTTATTTTTTTTATAGCATTTTTTGAGTTTATAATAATCGCTAGTGTGCATGAAGCCTTACTCTGCTCTCTCCTCCTATTAGCATGCTTCTGGTCAGAACATAAGCTTATTGGCTTATTCTGCTTCTGTCACTCCCATATAGCAAAATGCTGATAGTGGGTCAAATTCACATACTTACACTACCTGTATTTAAAAATGCATTTAACAGTGTATTAATTAATGCATGCTGCATTAATATGTGCGTGTTTGTATTTTTTTTTCGTTTTTTATTTTTTTTATCTGCCTAAAGTTCTTCAAGTCGTTGGCATAAATGGGAATTGTTCCTGAAAGTGCCACGGGGAAGAATTGTCACAGGCAGTCGACTCCAACATCCAATTTTTGCTTTGCAGTAGGATGCTATGAAAGGACATTGCCACTTAGGCCATCTCTAAAAAGTGTGTGCTCAGTGGGCAAAGTATATAACAAGAGTAACATAAATCTAGCAAGGTGCATTATACGTATAGTGGCATTGACACCATAAATATGACTGCACAGCGATCAAGCGATTCAGAGACTATCGCTATGACTCTGCAGTAATCAAGCAATTGGGAGGATACGTTTGTTGCTATGATTGTGTGTTTGTGTTTGTGTGTGTGTGGACATAAACTTTCTTTGTCATGTTAGGACAAGCATTGCTTACATAGAACAAATCATTCTTTCTTTAGTAACTGTTTTAAAACCATACATTTTTTGGTAGAACTTTTATCTAAGGTGCATTCTGGTCATTCTGGTTCATTGCTGCATGAATCATGTACTTGGCACCATTACCACTTATCGGAGAACTTCACTAAGCACAATCAGTACATAAACCAGCCATACAACGTAACCCCTGTGTAATTTTAGGATAAAAACTGTAATCGCGTGCCTATAAATCCAAGCTGCACACTGCTTTTTTATTGTTTGTCGATGTATAGCATATGAGCCATGTTTTTATTTTATTTTTTTGTTATTTTTTTGTTTTTTGCTCTACCAGCTTAGCTACAGCATTCAGATGAGCAGGAGTGAGTGCACAGAGAAAATAACGTTTTTTTTAACCGCTTCAATAGCTTAGCTGTTGGGAGCGAGGCCTGAATAAATTCAGTGCATTTACTGTGAACTT